>OZ026838.1:39541623-39568479 GCA_964023205.1 Lutraria lutraria | reverse complement strand
GACTATTCTGATTGGTGGAGTTTTACAGCTTGTCTGGTTGGAGGACTGTTCTGATTGGTGGAGTTTTACTGTATTGTCACTACCATTGTGCTGAGTGACATTAACCAGATTTCTCTCACTACCAGTCAACACATTCTTGCTCTTCTATAAATACTTTAACATTTTGTCTCACAAACACGCACGGCTCAGCTGTGATCCAGTGGTTAGTGTGTTGGACTTGTAACGTTGCAAACTGGGTTCGAATCTCAGTAGCTGCAGGTCATACCCTTGTATGAATAATTGACAAAATGTCGATTTTCCTCCATATGTAGAGAAGTTGCCGTGTCCATGTGGAAGGATAAGTTAGAACTGATTAGAATACATGGTAAGTTAGTACTGGTTAGAATACAGGCCACACTGGGTCGGTGATCCGGCTGTTAAACCCACTGATGCAGCTCAGTCGAAGTAACTCCATGGATATCACCATTAAATCGTTTGGAGCGAACTACGTTGTACCTCAAATGACATTGGAAATACGAGTGTAGTACTCACGGCGAATTGCCGTATCCGACCACTGAATCTGAAGGGTACTCAGCTTTTAGGCACCGAGTAAGCATTGCTCAAATCAGTCTTTGTGTGCATCCCAATCGACAATAAATTTGATATTTAGGTGATACAATGCCGCGTATATTGTGTCACAAACACATTTTTGCAAAAATCAAAATAAGTTCACAAACAGTACTGCATTGATTTCTTTTCACATAATATTACAACATTATTATAACATTTACCATTTACAATATTACAAAGTTTTGACAAAACAATAATGAATGCATTAACAAATATGAGCAAAATATAAAATAGATTCACATGTAAAATATAAAAGCAGTGACCACCTAAATATAACAATCATCTATTTCTTACTGACATGTTTTATAATAATATTATCTATTTTATACTTTATCATGAAACCACCTCAATAATCAAGCCGAATGATTTTATCCCAGTATGACCTTAATAACGAAGTTCAACTGTACACAATAATGAAGTTAGTCAATGGAAAATATGAAAAATGTCCTTTTGACTTTTTTATAATCCGGAAAACATGCCTGCAAAGATACTGTTCCGAATGACAGATAATAAAACTTTCAGATAAGTTTTATATTCACGCCAATAATTTCAAGGACAAATATACATATACAATAAAACACAGTTATGTAATTTGTATCAAAATGTGTCTCGTATAATTATTTCAGTATATCTATAATTTCGCTGTATATAATTATAATTATTATCTTCAATAAAATATAGTTGTTGTGCTGGTAATCAGTAGGCGTCACACATATATTTACAGTCACACCTGTAAATAAAGGCCACGCTTGGGAAAAGACAAATATGATCTTTATTGACAGGTGACCTTTATTCGGAGGTCAGATGATTCTAAATAATCAATGACGTTTTTAAAGAATGACCTCTATTGACAGGATGACCTCTCTGCGGAGATGACCACTAGCACAGGTTTGACTGTCTTAATCAAAATATCACAGACACAGACAACAAACATTAAAACATTTCCTAAAATACTTAACACAGCTGAATGCAAAATAATTAAACGAAATCACGTGATAACCAGACAAATGATTAAATCACGTGCTAACTTATCCAAAATTGTTGACATTAAGTATATGAATATGTCATCATTCACGCATATGTTATGCAATATGATAGTAAGAAAGTGTTAAATGTCCATATGCTTCCTTTTATCTTTCGGAGTCCGTGTAATATGAAACTTTCAGCAAAATCTGTAACGAAATAAAGAAATATTAGAACAGAAAATACAACACACACGAAATAACATAATCAAGTCAGTATGAGAGACCACCTGCGATCTGAGACCACCCTCGATCTGAGACCACCTGCGATAGTTCGTTATATTATGATAAAACAAACTGACAGGTCATTAATTCGTTGAATTTCTAACCGAAATCAAATCGAATAAAAAATAGTTTAACTGATTCTCATTCGGACAGTCAAGACAGCATTGACTATAAATATTATCCAATATACTAGTTCAGTAGATCACTGTTATATAAAGAGTTTTCATGGATCCAAAAAGTTAACCAATTTAATCCAAATTTCACCACTCGTGAAAGAATTAACGGTATATTCTAGGATTACTTGAATCTACATTATATCTAATTCTTCACTATAACCGTGTTCTACTGTATGAACTTAATTAACATCATCTGAGACCTGTACATACATTTTATTGCAAGAGATAACATCTTTTTTATAAGTTACCTCTTTTTGTTGAAATGCACTTCAATATACCTATGCATCCGCATAAAACGTACAATACAAATCTAATTCCAGTGTATATTATACAACACTTTTGTCATGTATGAAATTCTAACCGCGCATAAAGAATAACCTCGCTAATCGATAAAACTAATAATTTCTGCATCATGTCTGCTTAAAGGGAGGCAATCGCAAAACAATTAAAACACACTAAACATGGATGTGGGAAATAATTCCTACAAGTAATGAGTCGATATTTCAAGATATAACTATAAAATATACAACTAAAATAATGAAGATACACCAAGGTCCGTCTGTAATCGTTTATCCTCGTTAGACACGAGATGTGATATTCGGCAGATGAGTTTTTTACACGTTTTCGTGTAAAATTATCTTCAGATCCGATGATCTTGAAGGCTCTGACATTTTTTACTTAATTTCATCAAAATTTAATTCTCATACAAAGGATATCAATAATTTCTGAACAATATGCAGTAAAACCTTGAAATGAGAACCACGTCTGTGATCACAGAAAGCGGTCTGTATACATGTTTTTGTAAACTTGTTCGAAACAACGTAGTTGTTATAATGAAATGGTCGTTATATTAAGGTTGTTGTGATAATAAGGAGGTATTCGTACTGAGTGGCTGTTATAATGAAGTGGTTCTTAAAACGAGATGCGTCTTATAGTGAGGATGTCACTGTAACGAGATGGTTATTAAAATGAAATGATTGCATATTTACGTTATCATATTTAAGAGATGGTCTCTATAAGAGATTTGACACAGGTTTATACATTTCACTTGTTTTACACATATTCTACTTACCCGCACGTCAGTTGACAGAACTCAGCTGTATAATTGTAGACATCGGGATTTAGAATAGTTGGGTCATAGACACAGTTTGTCATGTTCTTCCAGAATTCACACGATTCTGGAGGTGACAGGTCATAGCATACTAATGACGAAAAAAGAAACAGAAACATATCAATTACGTTATATTGAAACAGAAATCACGTTTACATCATTATAATAATTTGTTATGTAACACCGTATTGATCAGCAACAATTGTCGACTTTGTATATTAACCAATCAAACACAATAATGATACAAGCCAATACTCATTAACAAGCCAATACTCATTAACAAGAAAATACTCATTAACAAGACAATACTCATTAACAAGCCAATACTCATTAACAATTTACGTATACAGTCATACCTGTAAGTCCAGGCCACCATTGGGAAAGAGAAATTGTGCCTTTTTGACTGATGGACTTTTATATTTTGAAGTCAGTTTGTTCTAAATAAAATGTAATGCCATTATTCACTGGGTGGTCTTTATCCAGAGGGGCCGATAACACAGGTTTGACTTAATAGAAATATCTAGTGACGTAATTATCATATACATGTATTTGTCAAATTTGCTGAAAACGAGTTCATGGTCTAGTTATAACGTGCAGGGTCCCAGTAATGTCGCCATGTTGGGACTTTACTGTAGGTCCTATTTACATTACTACAACATGTATGAATTATGTTATACCTATAACATCATAGTTTAATTTACTCTCGCTATAAGTCGTGAACAATACACTTTTCAGATATGATTTTACTACATTTTAAGTGTAAATTTATAACATGCTTGAATGCTTTGTAAAGATTTGCATCAATTTAATTCGTAATCTTGTCATCTTAATGTGACTCAAGCGTGGAAGTTTGATCTGTTAAATTGACTATCCTAATAAGAAACATAAATTTATACATCTCCAATATTTGGACCACACAATGTGAAAATCAAAAACTACACATATTTAACCAATCCCAGTAACAAGAACATATCGGTACTGATATATAATTTTGTTTTACCTGATATGCATGTCCTCGGGTAGATGGATTTGTTTGTGCCATGGTGAGATAACATCACATTTAAATTACTTAGTGCTTTATTACAAATTTGATAAATCGGTCAATGATTTCACGCGCTCCAATTGTAGACCAATGTAAATGATGCCATCAGACAAATATTATATCAAATAATCCAACAAATATGTTTTTAAAAATACAGCATAACCTCAATCTATGATGACCATCTTTGTAATAAGATTTAACGTTTTTTTAATATACAGAAATTATTTTAGTTTCAAGTTGAAAATTCGTAATGATATGGTTGCTAAGTGAGAAATTTATTTTATAAGGGAAATTATCATATTTTTTATCACGGCATACAATTAATTGGCATGAAATACATACACAGTAAACATAAGCAAACAAACAAAAAAATAATTAAAAAAAAACAAGAATATAAACAATATGTATGTTCATGTCTATATATATATACATGTATGCGTGTTTATAGTGCTTATATGCTATGCTTGCTTTGTGAGCCTTTTCAGTACATAATGGTATGTTGTTAGAGAAAGGACTACGTACACTATGTATACTATATGTAATTAATTACCTGGTGTTGTTGTTGGTGGAATTGTACCTGTACCACACACCAAATACGAGCAACATTGTGGAAAGTGAAGAGTTGTATCAGCTTCAAAGTAACAGTTTCCATTGTCCAGCAAATGCTCCAATTCTTCTGGACAGCTGTAATACATGTACATGATTGTATTATAACTGGTAATACAACTGATACATAAAGATGATGATGATGAAAGTGGTAATGATGAATTATCATTAGAGACACAGCTGCTAGTATATAATGATAATGATGTTAGTGAGGAAGGATTATCGTTTGAGACAGAGCTGCAATATAATGATAATGATGATGATAATGATGATGGATCATCATTGATGTAACAACTGCTATAGTATGATGATTATTTTAGTGATGATGGATCATCATTCGGGATATAACTGCTACTTGATGAAGCTCTTTAAGATAATGATATCAAGTTTAAATCCTTCAATGAAAATAAGTAGATATAAAAATAGTATGCATCGGCTTAGTTTCTTTCAAATACATTTTGTATTCGAGTTATGCATAAGTGTAAGTGTTATTTCCCTTAGAATAATCTAGTACTGGTTGCTAATTTCAGGGCATGATGGAGTTAAAGTATCAGTGATATTGTATTACTGGTCGACGGAAAGACTGGTGGACAAGCACCCACACAATCACAGTTGGTATTGACCAACAATAAATAGAAGGAATTATTAATTTCTAAATATTAAAAACATGAACATTGTCTTATCATTTCGAGTCTGACCTAGATGAAGAAACTTACTCGTAGTTAATTTGCCATCTTGTATCCTCCAGACTCCCGTTGTAACAGATTCGCAGGTCACATGACCCTGTTGACGTCGTCCAATTTTCTAGATGGCCTCTTACAGCACCGTAACTATCAATACACTCTGAAAGATTCATGTAAGTCTGATATTAGTAACAAATATGGTGTAAATAACAAATATGGTGTAAATAACAAATATGGCTGTACAAGAGATCAAACAAATGTGGGTTTCACCATAACAGCAAAATATGACTGTGTTACTTAAATAAGCAAATATGACTTTTATTCTATGAACTATCAAACATGACTTTTCCACTCGGAACTGGGCATTTATATCCATTGTCTTTATCTGGTTCTGTATCGTGCCCGGTATAAAACACCGATAAACGTCTTACCCCTTTACCTGTGATTTTCTAGACACGGTTCTTGGCTCGGTTGTTAGGGTGGTGACACTGAAAAAGTGTCCCTGAGAAATTCAAAAGTCGGAAACGAGAATTGAACCAACGATATTTCGTTTAGTAGTCCACCGCGTTACCACTCGACCACCAATCATCCCACTGATGCACAGAAATATATCAAATATTAACCTAATCCATTTCTTATTATATTGATGCACCTTACCTGCTGGAAAATTCACCTTTGAAACAATCTGAACTTCTTGTACCAGCCATGGATTGGAATTCGCAGTCACGATGCATAAAAATCCCAGATAGGTCAAAAACAAAGAAAGTATCGGTAGACTTTGAAGTAAATATATATTCCTCCCAGAATTCATTGTTTTAAAAAAAATTAATTTACATATTCGATATAATATAATTATCAACACGATATAAACACCAAAACATGAGCAATCATTCGTGGTACTCAATATCATTGAACAATACCATTCCTGGGGCGTACTTGTAGTTGATCCCTTATGTCCCCTAATACACCAAATGCACACCAAAGGGCTTAAGAAGGGCAACACTAGTGACTACATATTTAAGTTAAGCCTCATTAAATCCAGATTCTCTAAATGATTTATTCAATGCCGTGAAGGATACTTTAAAAAATCCGCACTTAGATCAATGTCATACACATATACACACCTGTTTCAGGTAAATTAGGAATTCTGCCCATATTCCAGATTTTATCTTCTATCAAAACCTAATACGTATGGAGAACAATTAAAATAACTTAAGAAATAAGGTATTGTTTCAGCTTAGGTAACGTGTTAAATATTACAATACCGGTCGATATCTTCATATAAACAAATAGACTACAAATAAGTACAAGAACGTTTTATTTTAAATAATTAATCATCTCCTTTGGAAGTTATCTTAATTTCTACAGCAAATCTTTATTAAAGTTATATGTGAATCGATACGCTATGTATATTTCAAAAAAGTGTAAAATCACATCGTTTTCGTAGCCTTTTAATATTTTCTCAAATCAGTAACAAAAATGTCTCTGTATTTGAACAAAGTTAATATGTTTGTTACTAGTTAGAATCAAGTGTTCCCTAACATTGTTTTCCACTGTTTAATTATTCAAACAGATTTTACCGATGCCCTGCTTGCTTTCACCGACGATATGAACAGAAAGATAAACATCGAAGAAAGGCTTTATTTTGTTGATTTTTAATGTCCAAGTTATCTCCCTTTCATTACTAATTATACAGTCATGTAGTTGCAGATCAAAATTTACAGTTCATTTCCATTATTGATTGTCTAAATTAAGCATTATCACAAACAAACAATATGTCTGCCAATAATAGGACTGTGAAACTTTCAAGATTCATGCCCAGAGTCATTTTCTCAAAGTGGAACTTACATAATTTGGGAATATTTGTAGCTCGTATACGTTTCAATTATAGAAAATGATTAACTGTGAGATAATTTCAAAACGTTGACAATCCTTTTAATCAATGCCTCATTTAAATTTCAGAAACATATTTTTGGAATAACTTGTGTATGTTTTTGTGTTACCACATAATATCAAGGATGTGCGAAAGTCGTTGCTGGAAGCGGTCCCCAACATGAACGGTCTGTATGGACATGTGTTGCTGTAGAAGTCTCGACAATAACGAGATTAACTTTGTGAATAATATTTATTCAGAAAATTTGTCAATTGTAATAAATAACATATAAATACAACTCTAGATAAATAGATTTGCATAGAATCAAACAATATATTATACAGTACATGCATTAGGTTCGTATCACTCTAGAATCTCAAATATTGCAATAAATTAATGCAGGAAAAATATACATAAAACAACTATAGATGACTATTTCTAACAACTATAGATGAATATTTCTATACAAACATGGACGGAACAATTTTATGAAATACATGTACATGTGTACTCCCTTAGTTTTATAAATTGCACATTAAACTATACAGTTAAACCTCGCTAAGCGACCATCTGAATATTAAGTCAACCTCTATATAACGACCACTTTCTTAAGGATCGTTTTTTTGATATTTCATCTGTTTATATAACAACGTGATAATAAGACCGACCCAAGACAGATATTTTGTTCCTAAGATGGTCTAAACATGAATGTTTGACTGTATATGCACTTGTGAAAAACGACTATAAATAGCACTAAAGTGTGAAAAACGACTATAAATAGCACTTAAGTGTGAAAAACGACTATAAATAAAACGACTATAAATAGCACTAAAGTGTGGAAAACGACTATAAATAGCACTAAAGTGTGAAAAAACGACTATAAATAAAACGACTATAAATAGCACTAAAGTGTGAAATCAACAATTATAACAATATTAACAATTTAATGACAACATCGATTAACCAGTGCCACAGAATGTTATAGCAGTAAACTTTACAATAATAACGTACATTTGTATGTCATGGCTCCCGACCCAGTCTCAAATATCTGCCAATACAAGCATGTTAAATAACATCAAAATATACAATGTATGAGCATGAAATAATTGAACAAAATGCAATAGTTGATATATAATACACATGTTGACAAACATGATTTCTCATCTACCTGGAGAGCAAAGGTCAAAGTCAATTTTGGTTTTATGTAACAAATTACCTTGTACGATGTCAGATGTTTTCCTTCCATATGTTAAGAAGGTCGACAAGTTCACGGGCTGACGGTCGATTTAAAGCACAGGCGGCCCAACACTGCTTGTACAGATCCATGTAACTTAGCTCAAAAGGGTCCGTATCTGACAGTTCCGGATCCGCCGGTCGTAGGTCGTTAGCCACAACCCCGAAAATAACCACATGTGGATTGTTATTTATAAATGGGTTTTCCCGGCTCTTCATTTGCCACATTGTTACTCCGTATGAGTAGATATCCGCTTTAAATGTTGGGGGATCCCCTTTGAGCAGTTCCGGGGCTCGGTATGCAAATGTGCCGGTCAATGTGGACCGGTGGGATTGGCTTAAAATTCCGACATTTAGTTCAACTTCCTGACAACATCCAAAGTCTCCTACCTTGCAGTCATCATCTTTAGTAATAAGAATATTTGCTGGTTTCAAATCTAAATGGGCGATCTTGTTTTTGTGAGCGTATGCAAGCGCGCTTGCGAGCTGGATGGAAATTTTCAGGCGTCTGCTTGAGTTGAACTCTTCAGAAGTATCATTCAGTGCCGTCTGGAAGTGAGAAATAACAGCTGATGTAACCAATAGTAACAGACGTTACCTTGACAGACAAGTTGGTCTATATTCTGTCATGATTACCTCAACTCGACTTAGTTACTTACTGAATCATATTTTATATGCATTTACACAAATCAGGCATTTTTATTATTGCAGCAGTTCAAATAAAATGACGTCAGCCAAACAACATTTAGTACGAGTATTCTTCTTTTGAATGTGATGTCATTATTATTACAAAAAAAATGAAACTAAGACCATCTTTAAAAATATCGGACTGTACTAAGTCTTATGAGATCGACTTATTGAAAAACCGAACCAGATACTTCTTAAGATTTTGAACATGAAATAAATAACTCTTTATTTTAACCTTTCGTTTTCAGTACAAATATATTTTACCTTCTCACTGCTAGAAGTTTGGGTCGCTTGAACGCAAACCAATATTTTTACAAGAATGGCCTAGTGCTTTGAATTTTATGTCAAATTTTTTTCAAACAGTTGCTAAAATATATTAGGGAGATAATTAGGTACAATGAATCGTTTGTTTTACCTGTAAACTTGATTTGCTAACATATTCCATGACAACCCAAGCGCCTTCATCAAACTGATCAATATGAGTTGCAGCAAGCGTCTGGACGATATTTGGGTGATTGAAGCGCATTACCAACAGCTCGGCTTTAAAACTTTCTAATTGAGCAGCTGGATTTTTCGTGTATTTATGCATAACTTTTATGGCTACCTGAAATGCAATAGATCTTTTGACACAATATTACAATTATATAATTTAAATGTTAATATGCATAAAATATATATTTGCGCAAAAATAACAGACCGTCGAATCTTGTTCAAATATAGCAGAGAAGTCAGTTTCTCCGTTTCGGAATATTCCGGAAATTGATTGTAAGTAGCATGACTGCGGATATTACCAATTTTCGGATAATAGACTAATCTATATATTCGTGGGAATTTGATTTCATGTACAAACCGACCCACGAACTCAACGAAATTAAGTCACAAACATTCAATTATACACAAAACATAACTACAGTACAACCTCTCCAGAGCGGCCCTCTATTGAGCAAAAACCTCCCTTCAACAACAGTACGATTTTTCCTACTGCATGAATTAACTATCAATTGAACTTCTCTTGAGCAACCTCTCAACAACAATATAATTTTGCTACTATCAAAGGGTGTTGCTTTGGAGAGGTTGCATTGTACAATGTTTTTTCCAGAATCTATATCACACATGTTACAAAAAAGTCACGATCAAACCTGTAAACAAAGGCCGCCCTTGATAAAAGACAACATATGACTTCATTGACAGGTGGCTTTATTCGGCGGTCGATCATTTTATTCTTAATAATCAGTAACTGTGTTTAAAAGATGACCTTTAATTGGAGGTTGCCGCCAAAACAGGTTTGACAAAATGAAAGAGTATTGTGCTTTTTTAAAAAAAATCTCTAAATACCTTTTGTTCATCGTAAACGCCGAGGTAAACAGTTCCGAAGCCCCCGGAGCCCAAAAGAGGACCAACTTCAAAAGCCTCCTTGTTAATGATCTTAGACGATATTTCAGGTTCTTGCAGCAGGTCGCTTGGTGTCGGGAACTTCTGGACAAGCTGGTCACTTTCACCAGCCACTCTTAAAGTATCATCCGGGTTGTTTATAGAGAGAGATGCGAAACTTTTGATGAATCCGAACTTCGTATGCTTCAGAAGTAACCGGCTGACTTTAGATGCATGCAACAATTCCTCATCATCAGCATCAGTACTGTTGTTGTTGTTATTATTTGTGTCACATGGCTGTGACGTATTCAGAACACTTTGGCATGTCAGCTGCCTCTTTAAAAGCTGCATACGAGACTTCTGACGTTGAAAACATGCTCGCCGATTAAGACCAAACGCTTTGTTTTTGTTGGACGGCATTTGCGTGTGACAGAAAGAGCGTTGACGTTCTAACATTGTCCCGTGCTTGTAACTTTACGTTTCTGATAAACGTTGTTAAACACAAATGGAACAAAACAACTAAATCATAAGTTCCCTTAACAGTCCGTATCTATGAATTCCAACGTTTTACGCATACATGTACACTGCATTGAATAAAACGTATCCCAGTTGTGTGATCAGTCACTTTCTGAGATCACGTTTTTTCTACAAATGGTGTAAGTTATTGTACACAGATTAAACGATTAAATAATAAAAACACGGAGCAAAACAGGCAATTATTTGATATCAGTTCACCTAGTTCTTCTTATGTACAATACTCGCCCTAGGGTATGTTTTATGTATATTTAAATATTGACAACACATAATCACGAGTCTTCGGGTTTTTTCGTAAAAGTTCGTGTGATTTCGTACAATGTATCATATTGTAAAGTGATGAAAGGTTTACAAACTTTTTACGTGAGTGATGAATCTAATGATATACACAGATAATAATAATTGAACACTGCATTAATTATGTTTTATGTCATCGGGTATGTGCAGCTAATAAAAACTTCTGTTGTTCACCGATTTTTAAAACCAAAATTGTCAAGTACGCGATGTTTGATGATTTGTTTGATAGAATACATACATTATAGTGTTTATAAGTCGAACGAGCGAGCACTTGTTCCATTCAATATAAAATTAAGTAAACATAATTGAAAAGTTAACGAACTATCTATAGTTATAATATAACCGGAAAATACGGTAACACCTTGATGTTATCATCACCTTTGGCCACCACGAGAATCTGTCTGAACTCCATAGGAAGCAATTTCAGATTTGGGGTCTATTTTCAAAACTTGTTGGGTAACATGGGGGAGATAGCCCCTTTTGAGCCCAACTCAAGTGCGCATGTCTGTTACGAAGTCAGGCGCTATTGGGGGCAATTTGACATTCCATGATTTAACGGCGAATGAAGAACATTTGACGCTCATAGCGAAACTGCGGGGAAGTCCAAGCAAGTCGTATCTGTTTTAAGCGATTTTGTTGATTATGTTCCATTATTTCAATTTAAGAGCTTAAGGTTCCCTGTGTGTTCTTTTGTATATGAAATTGGCAAATGTGTGTTAGAACCATTGTAAAAAAACTTTCCGTCAATTGATTTTCTCTTTGTTTCGATGTCCATGAAAAACTTTGTGTTTCATAAGTTATAAATATATACCATTTTTTGTGACATGACTATAAGTACGTACAGGATACATCCGGCATTCTGTTTATATTACATTTGTGTAATATGATCAATAATTTTATATTTTACACAGTTGTATTGTATTCCAGATGGTTATATTACTTCATTGTATCCATATTTCACTGACTCAATCACATTTGTATTTCTTTTATGGTAGTTACGCCAGTAACGTCATTGTTAAGGCGAGCTGGTCCTTACTTTTAAGTATCTCACCTGTCTAGGCTTTCGTAATGGCATTTATAAAACAATTACCTTTCAGTCATTTATTTGTAATAAAAGATAGAATTGAAGCTAAATACAACATAATATTCAACATAATATTTATTATTTATTACAACATTTTTATGAGTACAATGTATATACAAAATCACACATCATATGATTATGAAAGTGTTTTGAATTTAATAATGTTGTTATGTACGCAATACCATTATTTACAACTTATCGAATTTTAATACAATTGTATTAGACCTTTATGTACAGACGAGACTGTTCAAAATATCATTTATCAATGTTTCCATGACAACCAAGCATTTAAAGATAGTAACAAAATTAAAGAACAAATAGAAAACTCCGCATGTGAACATCCGTTATCTGGTTCAGCCAATGGGTCTTCTGTTGATACAACTTCTTCAACATCGCATGCATATTATGCATTTTATATCAAAATATGTTTCAATGCATATATTTTATTTCGAAATAGAACGCTGAACACAGAACCAAATATTAAATTGTACTTTAAAAAATGCATTGTGCATACAGTTGGTATGCAGTGGAAATCGAGGAAATTGATTGACAGCAAGAGTTACGAAGCTTCTATGTGATACTAGGTGTGATTGTTAATTCAATAAATTTTCCCATATCGTTATATGGTCCATTGTTGCATTGTCTACATGAGCCCACTTAGTCTAAATATATCAGCTGGAAGGGAGCAGAATGTCAAAGGTTGTGAACCCGGAGAATTCTTTTCTTCCGGAATTGAAAACTGAATGTATATGTTAGGTGCCATACATTTGTCTGAAAGCACCGACTATGTTGGGAAATCGTCTGTTACTTTAGTACAAGATGGCAAACAGATTAGTACTAGCCTTTCAGAACACGTGTAAGACCTAATGACCGGATAATTCATGAATGATCATAAAAGGTATTACATTCAATATGGTATTATAAAACGTGTAAGTAGAACCTACCTTTTAGGCAATCACATTGCTTTCCTGTCCACCCTGTTTGACAAATACAATCAAAATCACCCATCGTATTTTTACATTCTCCATCATTTAAACATGCGTTTACTTCGTCTGAAAACAGAATAGAAAGCATGGTTGCTAAGCAACATCTAAACTTAGTCTGTACATATCAATTCAAAATGGAATCAATTAATAAAATGAAGCCCTATGTTCAAGTTAAGCTGACTATTCATGGATAGAATGGGGTCTAAATGTGTTATACCATAGTTCTGCTATATCTTTCATACGATTTAAAACTAATTTTAATTGAAGCTATACACACAATGTCAATGAATTGATTTTTGAAGTGACAGTGTCTCAGCAGTCAATAGCTCAGTTAAAGCTCTTGGCGTCAACGCTTTTCTCGGCAGTCAATACTATGTGACCATTCCAAATGTATTCATGTTATGCAAAACGGTTTGAGCGCTTGCAATGATCGAGTTTTATGATGGAAATGAACATAATTTCTGGCTCATTACCGGCACACTCATCGACATCTTCTAAACATCGAATCCCCGTCCATCCAGCGACACATCCCCGGCAGTGCGCATGCCCCGTGACCCCTTCACACGCAATATTTGGATTACAGTTACCGTAACAAATGCTGTTTGCCGGACAATCCGTTGTGTTAAGCATACATGGATCGTCTAAGGCACAATTGACTCCTATAACAAATTAATAACAATCAAAAATAATTAGTATTGAATAAAATAAGCAAGTTTTGACAATACCAATCCTAGATTAAAATACTGACAATAAAAAAGTGCTCGTTTTAAAAAATGACCGGACATGTCACCAATTTAAATGTTGTACATGAACATCAAGTTTCTAAAGGTAACTAGATGTATCTGATTGAATTTTTAATTTGATGGCATTTTCTTGGCATTGTAAACATAGTTCTCTTTTGGCAGAGGAATAAGCTGAATACATCGATTAAACCAGTTTAACAATTTAGATCGAGAAAATGAATGGCGCAATTACGTGCAGAAACAAATGAATTAAAGCTGAATATAGCTTCGTGTTGAAACGTACGTCTCCGGAAGCGCACGTGACTTAGTATTTCGACTTAAGGTAGTATGAGACCTTTCCTTGACGTCATGGGTCAAAAAATCGATTTTTCTCCAATTGTTCTGAAATTTTGTACAATGGTAGTATTATATAGCATGTTTTTCGATTTTTGTTCGTTTTATTTTTTCTGTTTTGCGCCCCGTTTCCTAGCAACGCTACGCCAAATGCCAGCGGTGTAAAATCGACGTTGTACATACATAATTGGTTCAAACATACCGCTATTGTAATTTCGAATACACCAACTTCAAGCTCTCTTTCTGCGGAATAAGCTGATATAAGTTTTAATGGGGGTTTGCCGTCATTATTTCCTCGGCGAAACATTTAGAACTAAAAATACATATATATATATTGCATTTTTGTGAAAAATAATGCGCGATGACATATTACTTTTTCCTTTTATTATTGCTTGTTAAAATCTCCACAAAATCAACATGTGATTCATTAGTTGATTGAATCTACTTCCGTTTACCAAAAGTACACCAAAACATAGTTGGGTGTCAAAATTACGGGTGAAAATACGGATAAAATAAAAATTGGAGAAAAATCGATGTTTTTACCCATGACGCCAAGAAAAGGTCGCATACTACATTAAAGGCGTTGAAGGGCGAGACTTTCTCATTTAAAAAACTCTAAATAAACGAAAACTTATTTGGTGTTTGTTTGTAACTTGTTTATTAGCTGTTTTTTGGCCACCGGCCCATACAGAATATACATGATAAAATAAATCTGACATTTAATGGCAGTATATACTCATGTTCTGTTGCAGAGGACGAACATGTTATGTCCTAGATTTTCCACCATTAATATAATTCTATATTATTACTCTATATGTTTTATTGAGTCTTTTCTAATTTTAAAAGCGTAATATAAATACGTTGCCAAATTTCTAATTGTCTCGGTTTTCGTGCATGACATTAGACTGATGAATTTATCATGAGTAGGAAATCTCCAAAAATATTCTTTTATGTATTGCGACCGAATATCATTATAAAGTGGACATAGTAAAGTAAAATGAAATTCGTCCTCTACAAGAGATTCACAATAAAAACAGGTTCTATATTCTTTGTCAATATCATAGTAACGACCTTGTTCTATCATTAAGTTATGAGCACATGAGCGGAAACTGGCTAAACATTTTCTAAATTTTGCTACATCAATAATTGAAACATATAATTCTTTCCCAAAAGACGGTTTAAATGTTTTATAATAATACAATTTACTACTATTTGAACAAGTGGACGACCACAACTGTATATATTGATCTTTCAAACGATTTATGTATTTTTGTAAAAACAACTTTGGATTCTCAACAGATTGCATATTCCACACATAACCAAATCCATTTTTTTGCAGTTCTGTTCGTACATCGGATGCCCAATTTTCATAACCTATACTATCATAATACTTTAACATGTTGTAACACAATTTAACATATCTATTATCTGGTAAAGAGAGAATTCGTAACCAATATTTAATACATCTTTTGGAAGCAAATATATACAAAGGAAATCGACCAAGGTCACCGAGTACAGCATTGTTGCAACTTTTAACATTTACATCATAATACTTTAACATGTTGTAACACAATTTAACATATCTATTATCTGGTAAAGAGAGAATTCGTAACCAATATTTAATACATCTTTTGGAAGCAAATATATACAAAGGAAATCGACCAAGGTCACCGAGTACAGCATTGTTGCAACTTTTAACATTTACATCCAAGAACCTTTTACAAGCATAAGTTTGTACATTTTCAATTGCAGAGACTGTCTTCAAACCCCATAACTCCGAACCATATAACATGATTGATACGACCTTTGAGTCAAAAATTTTGAAAAATGTGGAATAAGGAATACAGCCTAATTTGGCTAAAGATGCAAAGACATAAAGAAAAACTCTTTTCCCCTTTTCCGCCATAGCTTCTGCCATTTTATATAAGGATAATCTGCTTGTAAATAAGACCCCGACATAGGTGAATTTTTTAACCACAGATACTTGTTCACCTTTATAAAACCATTTTTCTCTTGCAGATAATTTACCGCCATTTTTGAATACAAGTACCTTAGACTTTTCTATATTTACATTTAATTTATAGTCATCACAAAATTTACTAAGGATGTCAAGTTCTTTTTGTAGACCACTAATTGTGTCAGCTACTAGTCCGACATCGTCGGCAAACATTAGTAGAAAAATTTCGATGATATCCGGGAAAAGCTGGATACCTCTGACATTATTTTGTTTTAATGCAGTCTCAAGTTCATTAATAAAAAGTACAAATAATATTGGGCTCATTTTACAACCTTGGCGTAAACCAATTGGACAGGTGTGATTCCGCATACCCCTGTAAAGACGCGCTTTGTAAAGGAACAATTAAAATTTAAAAGACAGTCAAAATCCGAAACCAACAAACGTACAGTGAAGTATCAGATAGAATTAAATACATATCTTACTATGTTCCTCAAAACAAACATGTTTTATTTTTGTTAATACATCTAGTGAACTTTGATTATAGTGAAGTAAATAAAACGGCCACAATGAGGTCACTTCAATTGTATTTCACTGTATATTTACAAACCACTAGTTCAGCACAGTGCAACCTCTCCAGAGCGACCCTCCCTTGAGCAACAACCTCTCTTTAACAACAGCATGGTGTTTTCCTACTGCACGATTTGACTATTAATTAAGCCACTCTAGTGCAGCAAACACTCAACAACTACATAATTTTGTTATTACTATAGGGTGTAGCTTTGGAGAGGTTGTACCGTATATTAAAGTCACTCACCAGTTTTGCCTTTAATACATTCGCATGAAACATAACCGTATTCATCTCTGCATACTGAGTTTTCTGGACATGGTGTATTTTCACATGTTCGTTCTACTTCTTTGTTCCCGTCTGTTACGTGCGCCACAACTAGAATAAAACAAAAAAGAAATAAAATGCTGTATGTATTAAACCTTGTGAACAGTGTTCACCAAAGCTGTATCTATACAGTCAAACCTCTGTAACCCATCACCTCCGATAAACGACCACCCAGTTAATTAAGGTCACAATTTGTCTTTCCTAAGGGGGACCTTTAACAGGTTTGACTGTAATCGTACTCAATATACAGGTAAGCTTAATGTATGACCTGCTCTCTATTCCGGTCAGCACACTATAACAACCAGGTATAATTATGTTTGAACTGGACTTCAACAAAAAACACTAAATATATTAACAAGATCATTGGACTAAATCAGTATTTAGATCAAATTTGTAAGTCCAAGAGTTGGTCTAATATCAAGTTTTTACTGATATCTTATGTAAGACGAAATACTCAGAATACAAGCCAACAGTGTATAAGTACATTGTGAATTATCTCCCTCGTGGTGACCTTGACTTAAACGTAAAACACTAAAAACTGTTTTCAAGTATTTTCCTTGTTTAATTATATTGCATACAATTGTCATGAAATAATGCAGTTATGCAAATTAGTAAATAAGTTTCAGAAGCGAAATACGCGCTTTTCATATTAACACGCCATTAATTTCAAACCTACTACATTTGTATTTTGTTAACATAGATTGCGTTTCCTGAAGGACGCTTGATGTGGAAATTAATTATGTATTAAAATGTCTGTCAAGTAAAATGTATTTAAGTATTAAGTCAGTCACTTTTTTGACATTTGTATCATATTTAGGACAGCTACAGTCGGTTCACGGTGTCGTTGTTGTTTTGATGGGCACAGAATGAAGAGTTATTTTATACATTGAATAGAATGTCCTTATTTTTTTACAGAATACTTTGATAAATTCTGAAAGTTACGATGTGAATGCGATAAAGGACATACATTTTTTCTTATCATTTTTTATATTTTGCGGGCAAAAAGTGCTTTAATTATTTTTTTCCAAACAAACCATTTACCATTTTATGTGACAAAATTTATGGTGGCTGATTTCTGCCATTTCATATCTTCGTGTGTTCGCCCCCTAAAGTCGAAGCACGACGACACGAACACACGACAAATTGCTCATTTATCGTGTCTTCGCCTTCGACCTTAGAGGGAAGGCGAAATAACGAAATTTTGATAGGCGAACACACGAAATCTACTCTTGTAGAGTTCCACACGATAATGTGCAATGTTTCGTGTCGTCGTGTCTTCGCCTTCCGGTAGACATGCGCAGAACCATAAATCTGGTCCATCGTGTAATAGTTTTGCAATTCAATACTATGTGTAATTGTTCTGCGCATGTCTGCCGGAAGGCGAAGACACGACGACACGAAACATTGCACAGTATCGTGTGGAACTCTACAAGAGTAGATTTCGTGTGTTCGTCTATCAAAATTTCGTTATTTCGCCTTCACAAAACGAAATAAAACAGAAATTAAACTTTTTTTGGAGTAGAACATTGTTTAGTTTAAACATATTTATTCCAAGTCATTCACAGGTACATGATAAAACAAAACATATATATATTATATAACATTGTTTGTGTCTGGTTACATGCTCATTAAATACTAAAAATAGGGTAGGAAGGTAGGGGTATTGTATTCATATTTCGTATAATTATTCTTGAAAGCATACAGAAAGACAAGACAGTGAGAGAGTGGATGTAACACTTTACGGGCCTTATGGTAAGTATCAGGTTCACGGGAAAATTGAAGGTACAGAAGGTCATCAGAAACAGTCAATGTTTATATGCCTTTAAATATCACAATTAAAATCTCGGATTGTTGCTATGTTAAGTGCTATAAGATAAGAAGTCGAATTTGGTGAAATGTTTGAAGATGAGTCGGAAGCATTTTAGATAACGACTGAATATTATATGAACAACGATACTTAACAACAGACGGATGTGATAAGAACATGACTGTAATAGATTTCTACAATGATTAAGTACTTTACATTTACAAGTATGTCATTTGTATGACAAGGACAAATATATATAAGTTTAGAAAATGGTTGTTACATTCTTTAGATTGCTAATTCACTGACGATACAATCAAGGGCCATAACTTCAGAGCGCTTGGTTAAACTGGTTCCCGTTCCAAGTTGCAGTGCACCACAAGCTTTGTACAGACAAGTCAACGGGAACCAGTTTACCCGCTTGACTTATAAATACTTTAAAACCTCACTTAGCGGTAAACTCACCATTACAGCAACCTCTGTATAACGACCACTTTTTTCTGACCGTTTTTCAAAAGTTTATAACCTAACCTTGATAAAGAGGTCACATGAATTATTTACTTGGTACGAGTAATATCTTATCTTAAATATACCCTTGACATTTTGGACAATGACATGAAAAGAAGTACGCTACATAAAAAAGAAAATAAATAAGGCTTTGCTTATATTCACTGTGAATTATCTGCCCTTGAATTGACCCAAAATCAGTCAAACATTCAAATTCAAGGGCAAATAACTCAAAAACGAGTTCGTCAACCCCCAATTTTGTTTCGCTTAAAATGTATGTGTTATTATATGCTATGATTATGCAAAGTTTAATAAATCATGAAAGAGTTTTCATTTTTCCTGAATGTTTAATATGTGAAAAAACTGGAAACTGTAGCAAACATGCGGAAATTACATTATGTAAGGTATATCCGTCATTTCATGGTTATTATTCTTTGTAAAGAATGCACGTTTATCAGCTCGCGTGGAAATAATTGTTACAACATTTATACTCGTATGCAGTATTAAAATGTCGCAATATTCGTTTGTTAAGTTAGTGCTGCTCTGACGGACAAAGAAGAACTCGTTAATCTTATTACAATAGCAGTCAACATTACAGTAGAAATACTTTAATCTTTGTCTCGCCATTAATTTATCTTCTTCAAGATATCCAGAAAATAACATTCATATCTTTGTATCTTTCAGGAAGTTACGTCATACATGCACTTTAAGTAAAAACAATTATAATTCTAAGAAATACGGAAGAAATATTCACGTTTAACATAAAGTGTGAACTTTTTATCTGGCTTGTAAAGAATCGAAATCAGAAAAGCATCATGATTAAAATAAACAGTATGATTAGGGTCCATCGGGGCTGAGTGCAGGTTTAGCCCCTTGTCGCTAGGAGTTCAAATACCATCCGGGACCAGACAAAGTTCACATATAAAGAAGCTTATATCTAGCTATGTTTTTTATTGTTAAAGCAGGACACGTCGCTAAATGTCCTTGACCGTCGATGAGATTTAAAATTCCAGTTAACGTTGAAGTAGTGATACACTTATAGATTTATTTTGTAATAATAAAATGTAAAATAACTAAATTCAAACGAAGTATTCCTTTAGTTATAAATATTTACTTATAACATACTAATAAAACATTTTAGTGTTCCATCTATCATATTTTCGAATCTCGAGAATTGACATCGTTTAGAAGGAATCACGACTCACACGTGCAACTCGCTTTATTTCGTCCACCTTTCTAAAATTAGTGAACCGTTAATAATTCAGTAATAGCCCGAATTTTGCAGTAATTACACAAATACTGGATCATGCGTTAACATACGTGAGTAATTTTTATACACTTTGTATAGGATATCGATCGAGTACGAGGTCTATCTGCGTAGGAAAGACTTGGTCACGGGATTCACGTGAACACCGAGAGCGTGTAGCTCGAAAATCCCGTGATCAGATCTTTTCTACACAGATAGGCCGATCGCGATGTACGAGGTTGGTATCTGACTTACACAACGTTCGACAGTTGCGAGATGGCTTTACATTAAAACCGACATGTCCAATAGCGATACAGACGATATATTTTCTCTGGCTCTGGTCATATGCAGCGACATTGACATGGCTACACCCGAAACGATGAACAGGTACTGAGTATATACTATAACGATTTATAAATAATTTAAATATGACTGTTATATTATCCTTCTCGTCTTATTTAGAAATGTAGGTTTGACTACCAATTACACCACCCTATGACGATGAGGTCATTGAATGTTAGTTGAGAGCTTGCTTATTTATTCTTGTTGCAACGTTACTGTCGGTTTGAAAGAAAAGGAAAAAAGGTTTTCAGACACAAATATGGTTTTACATAATATACGTAAAGCGTCGATTTTCTAGTATCTTATTGGCAAAGAATAATATGTTGCCATGAGTTCTTTTCATGCCCCGCCATTCGATACGGCGGTAGGACATAAAGTGACACCCCTGTCTGTCCTTCCGTCCGTCCAGACATAATTCATGGATTTATTACATATAAGCCCGCCCGGTTATTACAGTGGTTAGAGCGTTGGTCTACTAATCAAGAAGTTGTGAGGTCGAACCCTGAGCGAGACCCGCACTGTCCATGACCAATTCGGCTTAAGGTATTACATCCCATTTTGAATTGTCAACCTCCCCTGAATTATGTGGGGTAGCTTTACTAGCTTGGTATTAGCTTACGGATAGAATGTTATTTAGTTTAGATAAATCCAGGGAAGCTGGTTAGGATGACTACCCGCTACGATATAACTGATATTATGTTGAAAATAGCGTTAAATCCGATGAGATAACTAAATAAATAAGAATGGTTTCATTTTCTACATGAAAGTGTGTGATAATAAAATACATGTCAACTTCGATTTCCGTTAAAAACCAAACATTTCAAAGGAATTATGGCCCCTTTGACTTAGCGCTTAGTGGAGGTATTCGTGTCATCTGGTCACACGACTGTCCCATGTGTGATTGCTTATCCTTATATAATCATAGAGCACACACATTGTTTATACAAACAATGAGTATTCTTAACGCGCTTATGTAAATGATTATGCACGTGGGCAGGTCTAGCTTCTTTCGAATATAGACCTGGTCACGTGCAGAAAACAGACCCACGCACGAAATTCTTTTGATAATACAGGTCTTTCTAAAGGATATGGACCTATCACAAACAAAGAAGTAGGTGTGTAAAATTAGAAAACAATATTTCATAAGAAATCAAGGGGGCGTATTAAGTTCCTTTACTTGTGTTAGAGGGTACATACTTTTAATAAATCAAAACCATATGAAAGGTGTTTCCGACTGTAGTTAAACAAATGATAACAAATGAAGTCTCTTGAATTTGTATTAAATATAACCAGACAGATAGCGGAGATAACCATGAAATATGTCAACGTGTTTTATGTGTAGTTTACTATTTAATGTACCTAGTGTATTTGTATACTATACGTAATATCCTTTTTGACAGCACTTTGAATACGTTGACATCGTTATTTTTACATTATACAGTACAGTAGGACCCCTCAAAGCCGAAATTGTTTGGACAGACAAACTTGTACGGTATGGAGAGGTCTTCGGATTAGGAAGTTCCACTGTATTGTATTACTTCGACATTTAGTTCACCGCTGGTGTAAGTACATCGGTATTAACATTGAAATGTTCCGACTATTGTGTTTAAAATATGGAGGACATTTTCAAGACTGCGTTGAACATACGTGGTCGTTCTATAGAGGTGGTATTATTAGGGAGATTACTGCTATGTGAGGGTGCACTGTATAGATGTTTCTGATCTATAAAATGGTGCAAATCTTTGTCTTGACACGACGTGAAGTATATGATGATGATGAATGTTTGTACAAATACTGTTATAATTAAAACAGCCTTAATAAAGATACCTCGATGAATTACGTTTGTCTTTTACTTTAAAACATAGCACATTATTTATTACGTTTCTTTCAAACTTCCGAGTACAGACCATCAAATGAAAAGCTTGTTTACAACCTCTATACGGAGTTTTATCTTCAGTTTAATGTTTGTCTGGTGTTTTCACTGTATCACTAGTTATCAATGCACGAGTGTTCAAATGTGTTTCTTTTGTTCGACAGCTATATAGCCATTTCATTCTATGAAAATTTGACAAGAATGTGGGGGAGTAGTTTACATTGGTTAGAATACATTCCTGGGAACCTGGTTAGGTAAATCGGACGCCGTACATAACTAAAATATCGTCGACAATCTACTAAAGCAAATCTGTACAGTAGTTGTTATTTTATCATTGTTTTATTGTATCCAGTATTTTGTACCTAGCATCACACATTAATCAGATAATTTAATTCATGAATAATAAAAATATACCAAAAAGTGATACAAATATAGTACGACACCTAAGACCATTAATTACGAAACATTAAACATAGAAAACATATATCATTCTTATATTTGTATAATTATGTAAAAGTAACTTAAATACTCCATAAATGACATATTAATGTCAAACGCCCTTATTACTGTCCGTCGCGTGGCGCATAAACTTTCGGGCAATTTTCATAACTGTCCCTATATTATTTTACGAATATTATGCACAAAGTATATGTAATGCTCGCCCAACCTTCTTATCCAATCGGTGACAACGATTTTTTAAAAATATTTGGCTTTATTATCTTAACAGGATATAAAACTTCTTAGTTTCGAAGAACCGCTTAAATGGACAGAGCACTAAGATAGTCAGAATATATATTTGGGTGTTCTCTACAGTCGCTATACCCATCCTTTTAGCTTTCTTATTTACGAAGAACACCCAAATATGCACTCTAACCTATACCGTATTATGGTACTAAACAAAATGCACTTTTTAGATAAACTTTATTATGGTAATCAACAGTTGTAAGATTTTTTTTACACGAAAGTTGATTCACGTGAATTCCGAGAGCACCTAACGCACGAGGTGTACGCACGAGAATCCCGTTTTCTAATATTTTTTTGAAAGTGGAAGTTTTATGTTTAAGCTCTCAAAGCATATTTCTATCGAATAACATTCTTCTTTTGTTCGAACCAATACTATATTGTTCTATATAACAAATAGAAAATAGAGAAATACGTTATATGTTCATCAGCCGAGTATTTTGTCGTTGCGGTTTGAATCAAACTATTGGTTTTACTTTGTTTTATATGATGTATTTAATGCATATTATCCATCAGTAGTTCGTGCCCTTTAATACATAAAAAAATTATGTAATTTTGAAAGCATTGTGGGAGAGTTGATTCTTTCAAATGAAAAATACACTAATTGACAGGAACATTGGCGAAACTAGCCAAGTAATGATAGATGGACAACATTAAGCCAGACAAGCTTTCAGCAATTAGAATTTACACTTGTTTTTATACAAACGTTAAATTCTTAAAGCACTCTTACATGTTTCTGTACTTGGGCACGTCTAGCTCTTTGCGATAGTAGCCCGTGTCATGAATTATATTAATAACACAACCGCGCACTAAATTCTTTTGATAAAACAGTTCTTTACAAATTATATGGACCCCTCACACAGACATAGATGTGTGATATTAGTTTGTGTACAATATTATGCTTGTTTTTATTGTTTTATTGTTCAAATGACTTATCAGTGTTGTTGCGTTCTTATACCTTGTGACAAAATGGCCGTCTGACATTTTAGCTAGATTATTGAACAATGCCACTTCTTTAGGATGCATAGCTAAAATGTCAGAAGGTCATTTTGTCATAACTTTCATTCACCTTAATGTACTTATCGTTCCATTCTGAAATAACTTATTGACATTAGACTTTGTCACACTATTTAGTATTTACCATTAATATATAAATTTGCAGGATAACAACAGTCACTGGTATATCATGAACTGATGGGAGTAACGGAATATAAAACACTTATTTCGTTGTAATAATCAGTCAAACCTCCAATATATCCAAACCTTTCTAATCCGGAATCCTCGCTAAACCGAACACGTCGACGGATTTAATGCTATAAAAATTGTTATCCGGAACCTTTCTAAACCGAACATATTTGTTAGTCCGAACAAATATATGTTGTAATATTATTATACTATATGTAATGTAATATGTTCATGTAAAGTCTTTTTATGCCCCCGTATCGATAGATCGGGGCATATTGTTTTTGGTGTCTCTGTTTGTCTGTTTGTACCAAACTTTAACCTTGCCTATAAAATCAAAACGTTTGCACCTACATTCATCAAACTTCATATGTTGGTTCCTCATGACAACCTCTACAGGACCTTAGCATTTTCAGGTCAGTAGATCAAAGGTCAAGGTCACAGGGTCATGATGTTTACAAAATTTCGTACATTCATGGGACGAAACTTTCACAGACTTGTTGTTATAAAGACCCCCCACACATATATTCCGGGTTTTGTGATTCGATCATTCTGGACGTAATTATGGCCCTTTGTTTATGTTGTGCATTTTCAAGCTAAAGGGCATCCGGAGGGGGCATTGTGTTTTTGAAACACACCTTGTTTCTTTTGTTTAACGGCCCATTTGACGACCATGGTCATTGCGCCACAGAGATAGCTGAGATAAGATACTGGAGTATGGAGAACTGGACAGTCATATCTCTTCTCTTATTTCAAACAGTTCTCATGGTTCGTTATCATGCCCGATGTATAGTACTGATACACGCCTCATCGGATGCCTATGATTTTTGTTAACACTGTGTTGGACTATGGGGACACTGAAGTAGCGTCTCTGAAGTATTGAAAGACAGAGCTAAGATTCGATTCCACGACATTCTGTTTTCTAGAAATAGTCCGGCGCATTACCATTAGACCAACGATCACACTATAAGTAAAGACTGATAGTAATCATAAATATAACCAGTATGTGGATACAGGTATAATTATGTTTTGATTCATGTAGATACCGCTCGTGCTTTCATACTTGTAATGTATAATTTCAGGGTATATACTAGAAGCCTTAACTATAACTGGAACTTGCTTCATACTTTTGTATCATCATCGGAAAGTTTTAATAAGTATATACAAGTAGTTTTAATGAACTTGTCTGATGTAACCACAAGCTCGACTACATTAGATCAAGTAACAATTGGCACCCAACAATTTGAGGACATATTCAACAAAAAACAGGATGAACCATTTCACTTCAGTTATAACTCTTATGTTTGTGTCATTGTGAAATTATTGGACACAAGATTTAGTGCTAATGGATATATTTATGTTTACAGTCAACTAGAACGTGAGTACAATTCTATTGATAAATAATCATAAATTACAGTCACATTTAGAGCAGTGTTTCTTGAATGTCATCGTAATGTCATATGTACGTTCCAAAGTATATTCAGTGATACATTTATTTTATTCCATCATATTATAACAAGTGACTGCAGTTTGTGTTGTTTATCTCATTGCATGTATTTTGTAAGAATATACATGGAATTTGTTATATATCATACTGACAAAGTTTGAATGTTAAATTTTACCACTGAGTCAGTTGAGTGCTTGTACTAGAAATAAGAATTATGTTAAAACTTTAAACATTACAAACTGCCTTGAGT